>CAWUFQ010000454.1:570000-588506 GCA_963921405.1 Cepaea hortensis | reverse complement strand
AGGAGGAGGAGGAAGGAAAGGGAGGAGGAAGAGGAGGAGAAGGGAGGAGGAGGGTGGAGGGAGGAGGAGGAGGTAGAGGAGGGAGGAGGTAGGAGGAGGAGGAAGAGGGAAGAGGGAGAAGAAGGGAGAAGGAGGAGTGAGGATGATGAGGGAGAAGGAGGCAGGAGGAGGAAGAGGGAGGCAGGAGGAGGAGGAGGGATAAGGAGGGAGAGGGAGGAGAAGGGAAGATGAGGGAGGAGGGGGAGGAGGCGGATTGAGTAGGAGGGAGGAGGATGGGGAGGGAGGAGGGGAGAGGAAGAGGGAGAAGAAGGAGGGAGAAGGAGGAGGGAGTCGGGAGAGGGATGAGAGGGAGGAAGAAGAGAGGAGGAGAGAGTTCGCCATTCCGAATTCATACTCGTCTAGTTCTTCCCTTCTACACGACTGTAGATAATTTCCTTACACATAAAAAGATGAATTGTTATTGATATTGCCGTGGCATGGAGGAATATCAGCAGCAGAGTTGATCCAAAAAACCAAAGACTGAGATCTACGGAGAGCCATGAACGCCTACGCCAGCCGGCACGGCACTTGATGATGATGATTGCCGTGTGACGATTCTGTGTAATCACGTCATTTTCTTCCCTTTCCCTAGCGTTTTGGTTCGGGGATTCTTTCATCATCATCATCACATATTTACGTACGTATTTTGGGAGGGGGAGGAGGGAGGAGGAGGAAGAAGAAAAAAAAACTATGACAGTTGACAGCTCTGGAATGAAAGGAAGGCGTGTAGAAAATTTCATCTCAACCGGATGGGCCGTTCGCGAACAAATAAAGGACATACATATTTACATATACACATACACTTTGTTTTATAGATATAGATAATATAACAATACTGTAATATGAGCGAGAGAATTAGTGAGTGGGAGAGAGACAGAGAGAGAGAGAGAGAAGAGAGAGAGAGAGAGAGAGAGAGAGAGAGAGAGAGAAGAGAGAGAGAGAGAGAGAGAGAGAGAGAGAGTGTATATGATAGAGAAAAGATTAATTTTACGCTACACAATGTATATGTACAATTTTTTCTCCATTTTTTTTAAATTTCTTACAATGTTTGCGAGAATGCTCAATCGTCAGTGTCTCGACTGTGTGTAAAGTGTGGGAGTTTGTTCTTATTAGTCTCAGTGATCATGTGAGGCATCATGTATGTGTCTAGATGTGAGGATGTATGCGTGGGTATATATGTGAGGGATGTGTGTGTCGGGGTGTGAGTAATGTATGTGTGGAGGGGTTGTGTGTGGGGGATGTGTGTGGGTTGATAGGTGATGTGTGGATGGGTGAAGGGATGTGTTGTCGGTGGGGGATGTATGTGTGTGTGAGGGATGTGTGTGTGGGAGGGGATATTTGGGAGGATGGTTGGAAGTATGAGGGTGTTGGTGGCTTGGGGTGTGGGTAGTGAATATGTATTTGGGTGGGTGAATGAGTGTGTGGGAGATGTGTGTGGGTTGGGTGATGGGTGTGTGATGGGTGTGGTGGATGAGTGTGGGGGTGTGTTTGTGAATGGCATATGTCTGTGTGGGTGGGAGTGTGTGAGTTTTGATGAGGTAAATGTGAGTGGGCGGAGACTGTATGTGTGGGTGGTGAGGGTTTTTGTAGGTGGGGTATGTGTGGGTGGATGGGGAGATGTGTGTGTGTGTGTGTGTGTGTGTGTGTGAATGAGAGATATATGGGTGGGGATGTTATGGGAATGCATGTGGGGGATGTGTGTGTAGCGGGAATGTGTTTATGGGTGGGATGTTGTGTGGGATGGGAGTTTTGTGAGGGGTGGGGAGGTGTGGGATATGCGGATGGATGAAAGATGTATGTAAGGATGGGGGGTGTGTGTTTGGCTGGGTGGTTTGGGTGTGTGTGCGAGGGAGGGTAGATGAGAGATGCATATGTTGATGGGTGGGTGGGTGATGTGTGGGTTTGAGTGTTGATGGATGAGTACGTGAGTGGGTGGATGTGTGTAAGTGATGAGTGCATGGGTGAGGGGATGTGTGTGTGGATGAGATGATGTGTGTGAGCGGCTGATGTGTGTGGGTGGGATATATGTGGGTGGTGGGGTTGTGTGGGTGGGAGATGTGAGTTTATGGATGAGGAATGTGTTGGTGGGTGAGGATGTGTGTATGTCAACAACCTACTTGCGACAGGTTATTCAGGACTCCCTACTTTTGCACAACACGATCAATAACTCGTGTGGTTTGCAAAAGGATACATTTTTATTTAGAGCTTATAACACACAAGCTCGGCGAGCGGATTACTTCAATGATAATCAACAACATGGTATGTTTCACAGATGCAATGAAGAGGTGGAAATAATGATACTATTCACTAATTGGAATCTAAGGTCTAGCTAACACTATTGTCAATAAACTACATATGGTTACTAGCGAACACGTCTATTCTCTCTCAGTCCTTGTCCCCCGTCTGAGGCACGCTTCTAGTTGCGCGTTCAACTTCGGACTTTCGTCCTGCGTGTGCTCGCGAGTTTGCGTGCGTAGAGTCCCAGCACGCTTGGTCAGTTAACTGATGTAACTGGTATTCCCCAGTTACTCGTTGAGAGGCGAGTTTCCTATACTCTCGCTCATAAGCACTTAATGCTTCTCGTAGTTGACACAATGGTGTCCTGTCGTCAAGCTAAATATAGTGCCTGTGTCTCTCCTGTCTAGTATTCTCTGTATAGCTCCGTCTTAACTCTCTAAGCCCCTGTGTAGATCTTTGACTGTGTATGGGTGTGGGGATGTGTGTGGTTGAGTGTATGGGTGGTGAGATGTGTAGTTAAGGGATGTGTGATTGTGAATTGGAGATCGGGGGAGGGGGGTAGTCGGCGAGTAGGTGGGTGGAGGATGTGTGGTAGGGTGAGTGTGTGTAGGTTGAGGTGGGTAGGGGATGTATGAGTGCGGGATGTGTGATGGGTGAGATTGTGTGGGTGTTGGAGATTGTGTGTGTGGGGGATGTGTGTAAGTGGGGGATGTGTGGGTGGGTGCGGGTTTTGTATGTGGATAGGTGCGGGATATGTAAGTTGGCGGGATTATGTTTGTGTGGGTGTTGGATATGTGGTTGGGGGATGTGTGTTTGGCTGAGTGATTGGGGTGTGTAGGTGGGTGGTGGAGGATATGTGGATGGATGAGTTTTGGTAGGTTATGGGATGGGTGGATGTTGTGCGCCTGTGGGTGGGGAGATGTGTGAAGGTGGGGGATGTGTGGGTGAGTGATGGATGGGTGGATGCAAGCATGTGTTCCTGGGTTTGTGTGTGGGTGAGGAGATGGTGTATGTGGGGTGTGTATGGGATGTGTGGGCTGGGGATGGGTGGATAGATGGGGGAATGTATGTGCCTGTTGGTATGTGTGTGTTTGGGTGGTGGATGTGTGTGTGTGTGGGGGGGATACGCGGATGGATAAGGGATGGATGGGTGAGTGTGTGGGGGATTTGTCTCATAACATGGTAACATGTATTGTTTATGTTTGCAACATTCATTTGACAATTTTTTTTTCCTTATGTGAGTGCACTATGCACTGATGAACGAAAGATCAGTGATTGGAAGGGCCGAATGTAAGACGGGCCTGCGTGATCAATTTGTTACCCTTTGAAAATAAAGTTCGTTAGTTCGTTCGTTCTGTCAAAAAACTGTCATTTACTGCCAATTTAGTACCTTGCGGTGTATGGCAGAGGGGTCTTTGAGCCTGAGGAATAAAGACCTCCTGGCTAGTGCAGTCGCCGCGAACTGTGCAGGTTAGGATTTTCTTTTTGCCCCCGACAGAAAAAAATCCGACACCTTACCGAGGGATCGAACCCGGGCCTCCCGAATGAGAGTCCGGCGTTCTAGCCTCTCGGCCAGCCGCTCCTCATCGATCGATCATTCTCTCTTAAAAACCAGGATTTCGTCCTTTCGGTGATTGTGTAAGGCCTGACAATACTCTCAGCCGTTCTCATAGGCAGGGACTGGAAATAATACATAATCCTGCTATCATACACGGATTTGCACAAGAATTAATCACGCACGATGATGAGGTACCTGCTTGATTTTCCAAACAAATGGGAGACAGACCAAGTATGTACAGAGCACGTCCTACCCGGAGTCAGTGCAGGCACGCAGCATCTACTGCACTTTGTGATTAGCGGAAAAAAGGCAGCAGGTTTAAAAGATAACAATCCTGGATAGGTAATGCCGAGGACATTATTCAAAACGTTTGTTCACTTGAGGACATAGAGCCTGATGAAGAATGGAATAAAGTGCCAACACAGCGCGGAGCGTCCTTTTCAGTATGCATCAGATTGGTTAGGGGTGCCAAAAACAAATCCAGATAGCCGTGGAGGCGAAAGTGCAGACCTTGATATAACATAATTCTTCTCATCTACACAAGTGGGTATTATATTCGGCATGTGAGGAATTCCTGGAACTTTAGGGTTATGTCAGAAGGAGAACTGAACCCATATGGCTCGGTCTCTTTCCGGAGCGCAGAAAGCGTCGCACAAAGCACGAACTCTGTAGCTTTCAGCGACGACCCACAGGAGTCTCCGAAATATTTAACTCGTAAACCGAAGGAATCGAACCCACAACCTTCGGAGCATGAGTCAAACGGCTTGACCACTTCGCCACAGAGACTTCCACTGAAGAATAGAATGTCAATGAAGGTCGTGGCCGTAACTAAAGCATTAACCTCGCTGGAGACCTAGACTTTCACCCAAGCATGCAATCCCTGTGACTCAATGAGTATGTCCAGGAAGATCTATATGAGTTGGACTCGAAGATATTGGGTGGACTCTAAGTAGGTCAAGATTGCCTAAAATCAGCTTAGTTTATGTTACAGGTCAAGTAAAAATGAACAAAGTGAAAGACTTACAAGCCGGGATGCTGTGAAAATCGGACGAGAAATCGACCCAGCTGATATAGTGAAAGTTCTCAGAGTGACACGCCGATTAAACGAATTAAGACCGTGAATCTGCAATATTGATCTGCAAGAACATAAAAGAGAAAAGTTGTGACGCCCGAGAAAAGTCATATGTAGGGGGCCACAGAAGAATAGTCAACGAATACAGAAAGGTATAAACGACAGCGAAGCCCTGAGGGAGATGCTAAGAGAGGAGGGGGGGGGGATGAGTCCATGCACTTATGGAATGAATGGCTCGAAGTGCAGGATAAGCTGAGTGTCAGGGTCTTACACCTGGCTCGCTACCTAACACATGTGGGACAGTACAAGTACAACGTGATATGACTCAAGACTCAACGTCACAACGTTCAACGGATTTAATTACAGATCATATACAGTACGATGATCACAACAATATATACTGGATACTTCAATACACTTACATTCACCATACAGCACACAGTCTGACTCTCAAGATGTCCAGGCACTCGACATTCGGCCACAGAAAACCTTTCTCGCAACATGCGTCCTGTTCAGTCCACGTCCCAGAGCTGTCTGCCTATGGTTTGGAACTCGCCTCCTCACCTGAGGTGGCTTCACGAGACATGCGTGCGTCCTTGGTGTGACCGCTGGCCGTCTCGCCAGCCGGCAACTTCGCAGGCAGGTGACTACCATTCGCCTGGCGGCGTAACGAAGTTCCTTCATCCCTGCTAGGGACTGAGTCACCTGGCGGCGTAACGATGTCACTGCATCACTGCCGTACTGTGGACTCTGACACGCTCCCCCGGCAACTCCATGAAAGACGTCATCTTTCATGTCTAATATATATACATACTGGGTTAGTACCTTAACCCTTGTCAGAGTCAACCCTTATGTTGCTTATATACATTGGTATCATAATACATAGAAAATACACATCTGCCATAGAAAACATATAATCAATAGAAGTTATATTCAACGACATGTGGTGTTCAACTTTTAACACCTGTCAGGTTTCATCATCTCGATGGCTGATTACCTTAATTGCATTAATGACCCAGTCAGATCGGTAGTTCCAGCTTCACGCATCTACCTCGCAGCATTTGAAAAAAAAAATAATAATATGGTTCTTGAGACAAAAACCATCTAGCTAGACCGAAATGTGGCTTTTACATAAGTCACATAAAACGCTCAAACCCCGACCTCATTTGGCCAGGACTCTTGTGTTCGTCTGCAATGTCTGCAACCCTTTGCCATGCCCAGTAAATGCCTACCTGATGAGTTCAAAATCTGGCAAACACATGGCTATTTTTATATAACACATTACATTATACATTTCAAATTATGGCCCTTTGTGTAAGGATGTAATAGCAACTAAAAGAAAGGGGAATAATTTCAAACATTTATGGCATATAATAATTTACAATAATTATTTTATTTCTTAGTGTCATCGCTTGACGTTTCTTCATCCTAACGAGAAAAAGTCGCTAGTATGAATACACTAATCAAGATATGATTCTAAGATTACACTACATAAATATATAAACACACAATTCGTGTATTCAATTTTATTGATTCCTAAAGATTTTAGAATCGTCATAGCTTTTTAAACTTTCATGTGTCGTCTGCTAGTTTTACTCTAAATTACAACATAATCCGGAAGTACACACGAACACTAAGTAATCGATGTTACAACTTGTAGAACACACCTGTTCCGGTTTGATGTAGATACGGACGGTATACTGTTCTTACAGTTCATGTGTTGGATGTTTTCTTATAAACCTTCTGGATTTAGATTAAACTGCAATGGTGTAGCTGTCAACTGTTCATGTCACACTTTCACACATGGATGTTAAAATATCTCTGGAAGATTCCACACGGATATGCCACTGTCACAATGTA
Organism: Cepaea hortensis; assembly: GCA_963921405.1. Taxonomy (NCBI): domain Eukaryota; kingdom Metazoa; phylum Mollusca; class Gastropoda; order Stylommatophora; family Helicidae; genus Cepaea; species Cepaea hortensis. The sequence goes on along the minus strand of CAWUFQ010000454.1, from coordinate 581,739 downwards.
TAGTTCGCTTACGGTAAGTCTTGAGCGAATGTGGCAATGTTCTTGTTACAGAATATGTACAATAAAAGTTCGATTTCTACCACACACTACACAATTATACACGACAATCACTACATTTAGTAATAAAATAAGAACATTATATACTGTGGGAGTAACCCCTATCACAATTTAGACATTACACAGCTTTTGTGAATACACAACTTATTCACTGTGTTGATCTGAGTATTTTACACTGCACTCAGACTTTGTTGCTCAATGGGTCGGTCGGACAACGGGACAACAAATCGGCGATCGTATTGGTTCGGCCTGGAATATGTCGGACCTCGAAGCTGTAGTCTTGGAGTTAAGACCAACGGGCTATCATATGGTTTGATGGTACCCCAGAATTTATGAATCGCAACGGACTGCTGTCAGATTCCACGATAAAATGGCGTCCTAGAAGAAATCTAGACAATTTTGTAATACCTACCACTAAAGCTAGGGCTTCCAACTGAGGTATTGACCATGCCCGTTCTCTCGGTTTCAGCTTTCTGGATACGAAATACACAGGATGGAGAATGTTGTTGTGCTCTTGCAGCAAGACTGCTCCAATCGCGACGGAGCTCGCATCTGTTCTTAATCTGAAAGGTAAATTGAGATTGGCCAATTTCAGGATGGGATTGTGTAAGTTATCATCAGAAAAACAAGCTAATACTTTAGAGAATGCTAATTTTAGGCATTCATTGCTTACAATTTTCTCCGGCTTATCTTTAGTTAGTAAGTTAGTAAATACTTCGGTTAGGTCGGAAAAATCCGGAATAAACTGCCGGTAATAATTTATCAGTCCTAACAAACTTCTGACTTGTTTCTTTGTAGTCGGAAGTGATAGTTTTAGAATCTTGGACACAATGTTATCGTCTGTCGTGACAAAGCCATTGGATATTTTGTATCCCAAAAAGGATATTTCAGGGTAGGCCATGTCTACTTTTGAAGGCTTTACTGTCAGTCCGTGCTGTCTGATGCGTTCAAATGTCAGTTTTAATGTCTTTATGTGCTCTGTCATTGTCTCTGTGTGAACACAGATGTCGTCGATATAGCAAATTATGTTAGGAATGTCTATTAGAAGAAGTCGTGTCATACGTACGAATGTGGCTGGGGCGTTGACTAGCCCAAATGGAAGTTTGCACCATTCGTACAGTCCCCAAGGTGTGGCAAAAGCTGTCAGATGTCTGCTCTGTTCGTCTACTTCTATCTGATAATATCCTTTAGTCATATCTATCTTCGTGAAGAACCTAGCGTCTGTCAGTTCTGTCAGAAGATCGTCAGCGTTTGCCATTGGCTCCAAATCTAGAACAGTTATTTTATTTAGTTTTCGATAGTCGATACACAGTCTTATTGTATTGTCCTTTTTGCGTACAATGACCATGGGAGATGAGAAGTCTGATTGGGATCGTCTTATGATGTTATTCTTTTCTAGGTTGATGATCTTCTGATGTAAATGTTCTTTGTAATGTAATGGGATGGTTTATGGTCTGCATCGTATGGGTGTGTTTGATGTGAGTGTGATGTGATGCTGTACTAATTCTGTTTGTCCTGGGTTGTTGGAGAAAATGGTGTTGTACTGTTGTATTAGGTGTTTTAAACTGTCTGTTTCTGCTTGAGTGAGCTTTGGATTGATCTTGATATCCTTCAAGCAGTCTGTCGTGTCTAATGTAGGTGTTGGAGTTTCGTCACTAACCTCGTCATCTTCGTGATCTATTATCACTGTACAAGCTGTCGTATCGTCTTGTTCGTTGTCTCTGTTATGGTATGGTCTTAGCATATTTATGTGAAATATTTTGTGTTTGTCTTTTATTAGGATCTCATAGTCTACAGGTGAAATCTGTCTTGTCACTTTAAAAGGTCCCTGCCAAGAATCAGTCAATAAGTGTCGGTCACTAGGTAACAGAAGAAGAACGTCCTGTCCAGGTGTCAAAGTTATTGTTCTGTTTCCTTTGTCAGCATACTGTCTATAAGTAGCACCAGATAATTTTAGTGCATTCTTTGCAATCGTACATGATTTGATGATTCTTTCACGCAATGATGTAACATATACGTATGATGATATGGGTTTAAGTACTGGAGTAGATTCAGTTAACATTTGGTGATAAATAGACAATGGGCCACGTGGTTTGGCACCATAAATAAGTTCAAAAGGAGAGAAACCGGTACTATAATGTGGTACCTCGCGATAAGCAAAAAGAATAGCTGGTAGATATACATCCCAATTATTAGGGTGTTCTTGCGTGACTTTTGCAAGCATGTGCTTCAGATCGCCGTTAAACTTTTCCACGATTCCACTTAAGTGAGGATGGTATGGTGAATTGAAACATTGCTTCACTCCCAACATTCTGGTGAAAGCTTGGGTAGATGCGGCGATAAACTGAGTACCCCTATCAGATTGGATAGTGTCTGGAAATCCTATCCGAGAAAAAATATGGAAGAATACTTCCATTATATCATTGGCAGTTATGTTCTTTAGCGGAATAGCTTCCGGCCAGCGACTACATTGATCAACGACAGTTAGAATATATTTATTCCCTTTAGTTGTTGTATGATTGAGAGGGCCCACTATGTCAACAGATAGTTTTTCAAAAGGTCGACTGGCTAAGTCAGTGACTTGCAACTTTGCCTGTGGGTGTTTACCTTTTTTTATCAGTTTCTGGCAGGTGTCACAACTTCTGCAATATTCTTTAATGTCATTGCAAAATTTGGGCCAATGAAACTGTGTTAATAATCTAGATCTGGTCTTAACATATGCCATATGCCCTGCAAGAGGTATATCGTGGGCAAGATGTAAGGCTTGCTTACGATAACTGGTTGGCAAAACAGTTTGCTCTGTGGTGTTGTCACCTCTGGTATAATACCTGGTGAGGATATCATTTTTCAAAGCAAAATGCCATTTTGCATTCTTGGTTACCTTTGGCTTTTGGCCGATCAGATTAAAATATTTTACCAATAGCTGTTACAAAAGTTTCCTTCATGGTGTTAGAAGGTAGTGATACTGGGCTAAGTGACTGAATAGCCTCAGTTTGATTACTTTCATCTTGCACTCTAGCAGTAGATCTGGTTACTGCGTTCACACAATCAATGATGTCAGATGGTGATGAAACAATGTTGTCAATGATATGATGAGAACTTAGTGCTACATTAGCTACCATACATTCAATAGGTGGTGTGACATTATCAATGATGACATTGGATGGTGATGTTATGTTATCATCAATACACACAGATGTTATGTCATGAGGTTTATCATTCACCTCTGGCAAATTTCCAATTATTACATCACACACTGGGTTTGTTAACGCAGCGACCTTTACTTTCCCAGTGAGGAAAGGTGTTTGAATATATGCCCATGCTAATGGGTATCTCTCAATATTGCCTGAGAATGTTCTGCATGTTACGTGACTGCCTGTATAGTCTGTAGGCAGTATGAACGTTCTCTTAAGGCCAATAAGTGAACTGCCGGTATCTCGAAGAACTGTAGCAGACTTGCCGTTCACATATCCGTGATGGACGATTATCTTGCCTTATGAATCTACTACCAAATTAGCTTCTTCATTGGCAAAAGGGATGGCGTGACCACACGTTAAAATACCATCTTCATAGAAGGTGTTACAAACAGTACATAAAGTGTTATACATGTCAAAGGTCTGTGCTGAATTCACAGGATGTTTCTCTGATTCTTCTTCTTCTGACTCTGAACTGTTTGACAAGGCGGCATTTGCCTCGTTGATCATTTGTCTACCTTTACAATCCTTGCGATGGTGTCCATGCGCTTTACAAAGATAACATTTACGCACAGACCTGAACGATCTACGCTCATGATCTCGTCTGTTTATCATATCTTGTAGATACATATCATATTTTGGGTTTTTATCGCACATTTCATTTTGTTGATGTGAAACTTTACAATGAATACAGTGCTTAAATTTCTCAGAGGTAGGCCTATGAGGTTTCTGCCTACTATAGGGTTTGTCAAAATTAGCCGCAGCTACAAAATCAATGTCCGTAGATTATGTCACAAAACAGTGTTTTTTGGCGGTGTAATACGCCGTACCTCGTCTATCAATCTCATCTATACTAGTGCATTCATTCACCTGCAAAAATTTGAAAAATTTTGGTGGAATGGATGAAATGATTTTGTCTCTGATGATTAGATCTTCTAATCTATCATAATTTCTATCAATTTTGGCTGCTGAAGTCCATTTGGTGAAAATATCTCGGACTAAGCAGAGGTAGTCAGAGAATGTTTGAGTCGGTTTTGGGCTCAACTTGCTGAACTGTTCTCTGTAACCTGCTTCATCTAACATAAAATGTGCCATTATCTTTGATTTAAGATAATGGTAGTCTTTTCTGAGGTCTTTGGGAATAGTCTCAATGACTTTAAGAGGTTCCCCTGATAAACTCCTCATATACACAATATTCCATTCCGACAGTGGAACTTGGTAATGTTCCATTAAAGTTTCAATATTTTGGGTAAAGGCTGCAATGCAGTCACCCGAGGTATAATTACGTACAATACCCTGATATTTCTTGTACTGGTTTTCTTTCTCCAGTCTCTCAGATTTCTTATACTCTTTATTGATAGCAGTCTCAGTATCGAGTTGTTTTATTTTTAATTGCAACTCCAGTTCTTCTCTCTTACTCTGAGCTGCTATTTCTGCTTTCTTGAGTTCACTATCTATCTCAGCTTGCTTTAAGGCTGTTTCTGCCTCCAATTGCTTGGCGGCTCTTTCAGCTGCTCGTTCATCGCGTTCAGAAGCTTTCTCTTGTACTAGTAGGTATTCAGTATATTTGTTCTCACTCCACTTTGTTAACTCATCACCTGTTAACTTCAACTTTAACCCCATATCAATGAAATCAAATAATGAAGACATGATGAAAAAATGTCAATGTAATACCAGCCACACAATTAGTTATAAGTTGTTAGTACAATAAACAAATTACAATTTTTCTATATGCGATCTGTGCCTAACATTGCATCCTTAAAGTAAATGAAAAGAAAAATATACTCAAGTGCCCTGGATGCGGTGAAGAATGGTTGGAAATCGGGTCAGGAACTGTAGTGTCGTCACTTCGAATCACAAATGACCTCTACGCGCACGGTTTCGGATGGTACGGAAAAACCTGCTTTGTTTTGGAGGAAATAAATTAGCGTCTATTTGTTGGTGTGTGCCTGCTTGTCACTAAGTATTGAGTAGGTTTGTATGGCGTTGAGTATAATTGTATGTCGTAAGTTTGTCCGTCAACAATTTTTTTTTTTTCAACACAAGTCACTTTCTTTCAAAACCCTTTTTGCTTTCCACAAACTCAACTCACAAAGACAATCTAAATGTATCTCAACACGCTATAACATTGATGACACATCACTTACATCAAGATGACATTCAGTAAGGACATAGACATCAAGTTTACAAGATGGCGACAAGGTCAAAATGGCGACAAGATCACAATGTCGACAAGGTCAAAACGGTGACAAAAATTTGACAATCACGAATGTTTTCTACGTTTACACGATCAAACAATACGAATGCACTGTACGTTTATAAATAGTCTCCATGTTTACACAATGTAGCAATAATTCAAAATGAGCCTTCCATGATCACTTTTACATGTACAAACAATTTTAACAAAAATTCTAAGTTCACAACCTCTAGTTCTAACCATTTATCACATAAATACGTTCATTTCAAAGCTGGACGTTTTCCCCCACGTCCACACATGTCAGGGTCTTACACCTGGCTCGCTACCTAACACATGTGGGACAGTACAAGTACAACGTGATTTGACTCAAGACTCAACGACACAACGTTCAACGGATTTAATTACAGATCATATACAGTACGATGATCACAACAATATATACTGGATACTTCAATACACTTACATTCACCATACAGCACACAGTCTGACTCTCAAGATGTCCAGGCACTCGACATTCGGCCACAGAAAACCTTTCTCGCAACATGCGTCCTGTTCAGTCCACGTCCCAGAGCTGTCTGCCTATGGTTTGGAACTCGCCTCCTCACCTGAGGTGGCTTCACGAGACATGCGTGCGTCCTTGGTGTGACCGCTGGCCGTCTCGCCAGCCGGCAACTTCGCAGGCAGGTGACTACCATTCGCCTGGCGGCGTAACGAAGTTCCTTCATCCCTGCTAGGGACTGAGTCACCTGGCGGCGTAACGATGTCACTGCATCACTGCCGTACTGTGGACTCTGACACTGAGGAATAACTGACATACACATGCAAACACAGAGACATACACAGATAGACAGACAGACCGACACACAGGAAACACACACAAACGAACACAGATGGACAAGCAAAACCACACAGGAAGACATTGAGGCAGATACGCATATTTATGTTCTGATTGATTGATTTAGGAACCAACATCACAGCATTCGGGGCATTCCCATAAGCGCTCCGTCCCCATCCTCAGAAGCCAGCGAAGAGTCCCAACACTAATAGTTCCAGTAGAAATCTGATTATATGTCCGTCTCGCCTTTCCACTGAGCATCGAGCGTGGGCCAGATCCCTTCGTCACTCCTCGCTGTCGCATTCTTGCCAGACCATGGTAATCCATTTGAACCTCCGAGGTGTACACGTGCTCCCACAAGGCCGCAACCACGTCTGCCTTGTGATGCATTAACTTATTGCCTGCCAGATGCCACTTGATAGCCCAAGTAACCCACATTTTACACCCAGATGCCACTTTATAGTCACTCTTATGTATAGTGGTTTAATGTATCCGTGTTTCCTTTCCAGTCCACCTTTCTAGTGTCTCACTTATTTAAACTCCAAAAGCGAAAGATTTTATTTCCTTTCGTGTGCTTCCGTGTGCACAGAACAGGCATGGCTTCGTGTAAACTTTTAGGAGAATGTTTGCTGATATTTCGAAATTCAAAGTGACCATATCTTCTGGTTCTTGACCTCATATATTTTAATAAAATTACAGTTTTAAACAGTTTTATATTATAGTTATTGTGATGTAAACGACTTTGTGATCGATTCTAAAACGAACCTGTGCAGTATTCAGATAATTATGTAGAAGGCGGTCATAATATTGAAAAAAAATCTAACAGTGAATTTTACTAAGAATATGATGGCTTTTCCATTTTGTGTGAAAATGATGTACTTCATAATGTTATGATATCATTGCGTTTTATTCATGTTATGGAGCAGTTCTTGTGATATTCTTGAAGACAACTGGTGTGTGTAATATAATTCACTAAATTTAACTGGATTAGCGGCTTCGGATATAAAATAAAGACTTGGTAAGTGAATTTTTTTCATAATTTTTAACACTTTAATTTCAATTGTTATTACTAAAACTCTCATTATTGTCATCATATTTGTAACCTATCAATTAATTATTAACACTGTCATGTTCCCTGTGCAATTTTCTTTAATTTGATATGTAATACAATGCATCTGCTAACATGTAAACCATTTTAAAAGCATTATTGTGACAAACATCTACTTCAAATTTTCTGCCTTGAATTTCTGTTTGGGTGTGACCAATTTTTTGTTTGGCAGGCAATCAGTTTTAATACTCCACCAAGTTTTGCAGAGCCAGCCAATCTGTTCACCTGTTCATTCCCCAGCACACCGGCATGCCCCGGAGAAAAGATCCAGGCGATGCTTGCCACCCGTGACCCCCTAAGCGAAGTAAGCCACTCTGCACGAAGCTTGCCTTTTTTATTTAAGTGTATGCATATTTATGTTCTGCATACATTCATACGTAGACAATACATCCGTCCATATATATATATATATATATATATATATATATATATATATATATATATATATATATATATATATATATATATGTATATATATATATATATATATATATATATATATATATATATATATATATATATATATATATATATATATAAGAGAATGTTTGTATTTTTGTATGTGTGTCATTTATGCGTTCGTGAACGGTCCATCCGATTGAGATGAAATTTTCTACAGATGTTCTTCTCATTCTCGGGCAGCCAACTGGCATAGTTCGTTAGTTTCAAACACTTATTTACGGAATAAATTAACATTAATTAAAATATTGCAAGGGGACTTAACTTAAGAAATGTTATATCAAGGGACATTACTTTTAGTAGCATTGCTATATTATGTAATTTAAATAATTGTATTTTTCTCAAAGTTTTATAAAATGTTTATCTATGTTTATCCCGCAACGGGAACGGGAAAGGGCCGAATATCTACTCTCTGTGAATCACAGCCGTATCTGTTATAAACAAAGTGATAAAAACTTTAAGGCATCTTCAAAGATTTAAAATAAAAAACATAATGGATCTATGTTAGATACGTGAAAATTTTCTAACTCTGAACAATATCATCGAAGCTACAATTTCAAGTGTGAAATTTAAAGGAGAAGATGTATTGTTGCCTCGCATCCCAATGATTCCAACAGATATGCCATTCGAATTCAAACGTCTGCAGTTTTCGGATGGACATACAGACAGATAGACAGACAGACAGACAGACTGACTGACAGACAAACAGACAGACAGACTGACAGACAGACAGACAGATCCACGCCAGGAGCTGGGTGAAGCCGGGCCGGATCAGCTAGTACTAATAATAAATAATACATTGTCCCGAAGCAGTTTTCTGCTATGTGTCTGTGATATGATAGTTCCATCACATTTTGTGGGCCTGAGAGCACGGAAAATGGGTGGTCAATCTTTCCATCACCTTCGCAGTCGACGAGTCCTTGTTTCGAAGCAACGTAATACTGTGCTTATGAAATTAACAACCAAGGCAACAAAAGCTAGGGAAAGCATCCCGAAAAATGCTTGTCGAAATCGGATGTACTGAGCCACAGGCTTGACAAAGAAGTGCAACGTAACTTTATCATTTCATGATGCCACAGATGAAAATTAATCGTTATGGTGCTAATCCCGTGAAGTCACATCAGGCGGTGATAGTGCCGGGCCCCCTGCCTCGAGGGGGTCCACCCATGACTACTGGTTGTCACCTTCCCCTGTACTGTGGAGTCAAGGCACAGAGGAGTAGGTTAAGAGCTATTGACCAAACACCCCGGACACCCAACATACTACAGTGGAATGCCGAAGGAGTTTATAACAAGAAATTCTCCCTGACACAGCGTCTTCATAAAGATAGAATAGATGTGGCATGCATTCAAGAGACACACACTCAACGCCAAGCGCAAATTTTCAGTCAGGGGATATCAGGCCACACGTTTCGACCGCAAAGGATATAAAGGAGGAGTTCTAATACTTACACGAAATACAATACCTTGCAGCGAAGTATCTGTGATCTCTGACAACCAAACAGAAATTATAGGTGTTGATATAATGATAAAGGACGTGAAAATAAGAATTTACAATCTGTATAGCCCAGCAGATAAGGATCTTACACTCTCAAAAATGAAAATAACTGACACAAATTGCATTATTGTCGGAGACTTTAATAGCCGTTCAGAAAGATGGGGATACCCAGATACTGACAAAAGAGGAGATGAAGTGGAGGACTAGGAAATAGACTCAAATCTCCATCTACTCAACAAAGCGGATGACACACCGAGCTTCTACTCCAGAAGATGGATTACCACTTCTACTCTAGACTTAGCTTTCTGCACAGGAGACATCCTCCACAAAATCGATCCCCATGTGCTTGACCAATTAGCAGGTAGTGACCACGGACCAATCAAGCTTGTAATGAATATGGAGTATGTTCCACAGGAGCAAAAGCCTTTGCCCCGCTGGGATTACAAACGAGCAGATTGGGACAGATTTGCCATACTAACAGACACATATTGTGAAAACATAAATACACGATATGGCAACATGAAGCAAATGATGGAAAGTCTAAACAGAGCAATAATACAGGCGGCCACTGAGTCTATTCCAAGAGGAGCGAGGAAACATTACAAACCATACTGGACTGAAGAACTACACATTTTTGAGGACAAAGTTGAAGATGCCAGGAAGACCGCAGAGAGAGAACAAACAACTAAAGCGAACATCTCTCTCAAAGCCATCTCAGCAAAATATAAAAGAACAGTAAATAAAACAACAAGAGATTGTTGGAGGGAAAAAACAGAAAACCTGAATTTTGACAGGGATGGAAACAAACTATGGAAACTAGTGAAAGCCATGAACAATGAAGGACCTAGAAACAAACAAATAACAATTAAACAAGGAAATGTCTTGCTTACAGGAAAAAAGGCTGCAAATGCACTAATGGAACACTATGCCAGTGCAAACCACATTGATATTACAACCGAACAGAAGAAAGCAATCAAAGATAAACAGATACACCATAGTAATACAGAGACAGCAGCAGAATATATGGTGGCAAATCTAACAATGGAAGAAATGGAATAGGCAATGAATACCCTAAAAAAGAAGAAATCGCCAGGAAAGGATGGAATCACAAATGAAATGCTAATAGGACTAGGCACTAAGGCAAAGAAGAAACTACTAGCAGTCCTAAATTACAGCTGGAAGAGGGGAATAGTCCCACTGGCATGGAAGGAAGCTATACTAATACCAGTCCCAAAGAAAAGACCTGGAAGAACCAAATGGCTATCGACCTAGCAGTCTACTTAGCTGTGTAGGAAAATTAATGGGACGCATTATCAATGGCAGGCTAACATGGCATCTGGAAGAAAACCAACTCTTAACACCACACCAAGCAGGATTCAGAAAGTACAGATCCACTGAAGATCAAATAACCTATATAGCTCAGGAAATAGAGGATGCCTTCCAAGAGAAAAAGCACACAATAGCGGTCTGGATAGATTTAGAAAAAGCATTTGATAAAGTATGGAATGAAGGACTGAAAGTAAAACTGCAAAAATGCATGTTTGTGGGACAATGTAAAAATGAATACGCCACTACCTTGAGAACAGAACTGCCAGGACAAAAGTACAAGGACAAACCAGCAAAATGATGATGTTCGAGCAAGGTGTCCCCTAAGGAGGAGTTCTTTCACCAACATTATTCCTAGCATATATAAACGACATCACAGAAAATTTTCCAGCCAGAGCACACACATCATCCTTTGCAGATGACCTAGCCATATGAACATCTGAAGAATATATTAGTACAGCTAACAGCAGAATACAGCAAGCCTTATTAGCACTAGAGGACTGGTCAACATCATGGCTAGTGAAGATAAGCGAGGAGAAAACAACATGCACAGTGTTATCCCTCTCAAATAAAACTCAGCAACCTAAGCTGGTATTGAATGGAAAAATATTGCGCCATGAAGAAAATCCAAACTATCTCGGAGTCACCTTTGATCGTCGCCTGACATGGAAAACACAGGTTGAGAATAATCGAACAAGAGCAAGGCAAAGAATGGCAATCATGAAAAAGCTTGCTGGTACAACGTGGGGAGCAGATGAGAAAGTTCTCAAGAGGTTATATACTGGACGGGTGAGGCCAGTACTGGAATATGGCATTGCAGCTTGGGCAACAGCAGCTAAGTCAAACTTTAACAAAATAAGTAGAGTCCAAAATCAAGGAATGCGAATCATAACTGGAAGACTGAAGACAACGCCTATTAATGCACTTGAAAAGATCACTTGTTTACAACCAATGCAGGATAGAAGAGATAGCAGAGCCCAGCAGCAAGCTGAAAAATTTAGAAGATTGACAGACCACCCTATGTATAAAAGGTTTAGTGGTTTTGGAAAGGGAAGACTGAGCGTAG